>CM035443.1:121215518-121260518 GCA_020310875.1 Ceratopteris richardii
CCATATACACTCCATAGTTAGCTCAAGGCAACTCGTGGTGCAAGCATGGCTAAGTATGCGAATGGCCAATTGTTGAAGCTCTGGACCATCAAAACCAAAATCCTCCCACCATAGGGCAGCACCAACACGTAATCTATCCTCTTGGGCATGTGCACTTGCATATGAAGCATCTTTCCCTGTTCTATATTTGGATAGCTGATCTCTGATAAGGCATCTAGCTGCACTATATGGGACAAATCTCTCTAATATGATCCTCTATCCATTAGCCACCTCTGGTTCTGCATATTGCTTTTTATCTTGGAATTCTGGATCCAACATGTATGCTGCTCCATGAAGTGGGCAGTAGTATGCATCCCACCTACTAACACAAATAACTGAAATTTCTTCATATCTATCATTGTCTTTCACCAATGTTTTTAGTGCTTCAATTGTGCGATCCATAGCTTCATACACTTTACCAATGCATGGCTCCATGGAATCCACAATTTTCAATAAGTGCACAAGTAGATGAACAATATCCACGATGTGGGAAATGTTCTCCCACCATGCTGCATCATCAGCTAATCTTCTAAATTGCCTTCCTGTCGAAGTAGAAGCCTCTGGCATCCTCGCAAATTCATCACTCTATAAAAGGCCTCTCAAGACACCACTACATTTCACTACTCGGTGTAACATGGTAAAGTTATATGCAAACCTTGTATCTGAGTACTTGAGCAAAGCAAGAGTAGATCTCTTGCTAAACTCATTCTTCACACGAGTATGGTTGTTGATGAAGCTAACCAATGAATTTGCCTCTTGTGTCGGATGCATCATGTGATGAGATAAAGTACATCTCCCCACGAGAATAAGCCACCACTCCATGGATAGAGCGTCGTTGGATATCACTCCATCCATCCACAAGCAATGATACTCCATTTCTTTCCCATGATTTTTTGATGGTCTTGCATGCGGCTTCGACAAGCTTCTTCTCTTTCTCCAATAAAGTAGTGCGCAAGCTCTCGGAAGATGGAGGCACATAGTGTGCTCCATATTCACCAATCTTCTTTACCATATCTTTGAAAGATGGTGATCTATGGAAAAAGTTAAACAAATAAGTGAACTTTTGAAGTTTGAACAATAAATCACCAAAATTCAAATATCGAAATAGAATGAAGATCCAATTCTTACCGAGCCGCATTGAAAGCTATGTGGTCATGGTAAAAAAAAACGTGCCACTGCAGTGTCCACCTCCTCCTTCAATACGGGATTCCAATTCTCATGGAGTGTTTGTTGCCGTGATTGACGTACATAAGGCATTCTCGATGGTGTGGAAGAACTAGGAGTAGGATGAGGAGTGGAAGTAGTAGGAGTAGGAGTAGGGGTAGGAGTTGGAGTAGGAGCACGAACCGGAACCGATGAAGATGATGCTCTAAAAGAGGATGGCATAGAAGACCTCACAAACGATGCCGGGTCGATAGGAGCTTGTGAAGCACGACGAGCATGAGCTTGAGCATCACTAATAGCAAGTTTGTTGAGTAACTCTTGCTTCTTCTCTCAAGTGATTGCGGAACAAAATCTTACTTCATGTCCACGCTCATGAAGTAAGTGTGCACGCATCTTGTTTGCTCCATCCGTTCCTTTGTAGCCACATAGCTTGCAACTCCATGGTCTTGCACCACCTCCTTCTCCGGCTGATACGGGAGATTCCACCTCTTCCCACCATGTCCATTTGCTTGTAGCATGCCTCCTCTTGGTGTTTGATCCACTTGTTCGCGATGAAGACGCCATAGGAGAAGAGAAGACTATGAGGAGAGGAGCAAGATAGAGAAGGGTAAAGAGAGGCTTGAGAAGATATAGCTCAGCCCTTGAGTATGCAAGGGTGAAGATAACTCAAGCCTTCACACACATAAGATCCTTGCAATGAAGGCGCTAAGTGAGCTTGTGGGTTGAAGGGCTGATATGGAGGCCTATTTATGCTTGTGAATGGAGCCAAGCAACCCTCTAAAGGTCCCCAAAAAAAGCGCCAAAGTTAAAGTTCCAAAATCGGAACAAAATTCAAAGTTAAAATTCGAAAAAACCCTCCAAAACACCCGCCAAAAACGGCCCGCCGTCCCGAAATCTGTTTGTAACCGTCTGCCGTCCCGGGGACGTTTGGATGTGAGTGCAGGTGAATCTGGGACGTCCCCCATCCCCTATGCTCGTCCCGCCTCCTCCTTCCTTGGGGACGACGTCCCGGCGTCCCTAGGACCCGAGGACGTGTCCCCTTGTGACTTTGGTTTTTAGGTCCCAATCAATATAGAGACAAAGAGAAAATAAAGACAATGTGGAGAATAGACAAAACATGAGAGAGAAAGGAGTCAAGCTCTAGATATGTTCATTACATTTCATGATGAAGTACATGAAGTTATAAGGTTACATAGAGAACATGCATGAGATACAAGCTGCCCATTACTTCACAATCTCCATAGCTCCATAGTTGAAGATGTTGTCCTTCAAAATAGATAAGTTCCATGTTGTTGCATACCTTGAGGATGATGAATACACACAACTCAACCTCTGTCATGTTGAAGGATCACCTTCTTTTCCTCTACAAGCTCCAAGTTTGCTCCAAAATGATGTTCAGAGCACCCAATCACTTGTCTTTATATAGCAAAGCAAAAACTTGCTTTTTCACGGGTTAAAATCTCAAAAAATAGGGTCTTGCAATTTAATTGTGGAAAACCTTATTTTGAGGTTTTTTAGTTATTTTTTATATTGTTTGGACATAATATATTATATATTGCTTTTCACTTTTAATTAATGTTGAGGTGATCGTTTGGAGAATTACTAGAGCATATTCACATGCTTTATAGAAGAAGTAGGTCAATCAACCATCTACTAGTACAATTGCAATGCGAGGTAGGAGGTACTAAATGTGCCCTCGATGGAGAGGTGATCTTGTAGCATCGAATGGTCATGATTTATGAGGAATCTGTTGCAGAGGCGGTTCCTATTATGGAACAAATCTGATGATGTTGTAGATGTCATCACACCATGACACATTCCACTCTCTTGTCCAAACTCTTCTTCATTTCACCATTCTATCGACATGGATGAAGAAGAATGATCATACCACATAGATGATAGGCATATACTTGTAGTGGCACAAACACTGGACCTTGAGTATTTTGTATTTTCATGTTTCTTTTTGTATCTAGATTCCATCATTTCATGTTGGAAGGTGGAAAGACCTATGTCCATTTTGTTTTGCTACCTTTTGTATGACATTATCATATATCAATATAAGCAGTGTGCCTTGTGCATTATGTCTTTACAAATTGTTATTCTTATGTGTTTTGTCTTGTATAGTAGGGAACATCTTGGGATAGTGTAGTGAGGCACTAACATTGAGTCTCATCATCGAGATGGATAGTATCATGCTCGTGATGTCCTGCAGGCTGCACTAGAGGAACCTCTTTGGCTTTGATGTGCTTAAGATCATGACAACCATGTGGATGAGGACCACATGTCTTGATAGAGGTGGAGGTGTTATGATTTTGAGGTCTTTCATCAGGTGACTCCCTATGTGAGACGCTTGGAAACGATTATTATGTTGGAAACAATGTCTAATTGTGCTCCTAAGCCCTAATTTTCAGAAAAACCTAATTTACTATTTCACCATTTATTAGAAATGGAAATGGTCACTTATGGTCAAAGCTGGAAAAAAAATTGTTATTATATTTTTAGAAAGTACTCATCAAGAGCTTTCTAACCATATATAACAAGTCACCATCAGGCCAAATGTAGAACCTCAATTTAAAGACCCTAATATTAAAGGTTATAACACCTTTTTAGTGTTTTCACACTATATTTAAGTATGCATCACATGCAAACTTGAACAAGTTTAAATTAAATTATTTTATCATTATACATATTATTGAAGTTCAAAATCATGAAAAACATAAAAAACACCCAATCTTGGAAATCTTGCCGTGATTCGCAGCAGATTTCATGGGAAGCTTTTTTAGGGGTCTAGTTGCCTATAAAAAAGGTCCGTAGCACATAAAATTATTATCTACCTTATGTCGAACTACTAGGCTTATACTATAATGTCCATGTCTATCCTATGCTATACTATATAGGTATGTTTGTATGTATATAATTACAAATGTGCATGTGTATGTATGTATGCAAGTATGTACTATGTATGTATCTACTTGCATGTATGTATGTACTATGTATGTATGTATGTATGTATGTATGTATGTATGTATGTATGTATGTTTGTATGTATGCATGCATGCATGCTAGCATGTATGTATGTATGTATGCATGCATGCATGCAACCATGTATGTATGCATGCATGTATGTATGCATCTACATATGTATGCATCTACATATGTAATATGTATATGTATGTATGTATGTATGTTTGTATGTATGCATCTACATATGTATCAATATATGTATGCATGTGTAGTATACATACGACATGTCGCATATCTACTTTTAGTTCGTTATATATATGTGTGTATATTTATTTATATGTTTAAAAGCATGCATTTCATCATATCTTAGCTATAGGATGCCTAAACTACCAAATATTAACAAAAAACCCAAAAAACAATTTATCACGTTCGCAACGTTTTAGCAACGTCTAGGCCCAAACGTTGCTATGTTGCTAACGCGTTAACAACACGTTGCCTTTGATGTTGCTAAAACGTTGCTAACAACTATGGGTCATACTTTCTATTCTTGCTGCTGTACAAGTAAGAATCTTACTATCCATTACCTCAAGAGGAGAAACATTAGTGGCTGCTTATATCAGAGGAGAACCCATTTTCTGTTAGGGTTGCAGATTTTACTATATTCCAGCTCATAGGTTGTTTTCCCTATAAACAGTCTATTCTACCTTCATATTCCAGCATGCCTAACTTTCTTAAACTTTTAGGCACATGTTTCTCCAATTTTTGTACATAGATCCATCATATATTCAGCCTACTATTCATATTTTGTATATTACACACATTGTATGATTATTCTTTCATTAAGTAGTTACATTTACGAGTAGCCTCTTTGCTACTCGTTCATCTCTCTTGTTGTTTGTCTATTTCTATTGTCATTCATCTATTTTATTTGGTTCAAGGTGCCTCTCTTCAAGGTGTGTATGTGTGCATGGATCGAAGTGTTGGAAAGATCCTGTGATTTTATATTGGGCCTAGCTCACTTCCAACAACTTTTCTTCTCAGTTTTCTAGCCATATAGAAGTCAGAATATAAAGCACTAGATTTTTCTGGACCAAACAGCTTTAGAAGGCAAGTTTTCCATGCATGAGCAGTCTTCAGGTTCTGCTAGTCAACATTAAATGTAGGATCATAGGGTAGTTGATTGTTTATGAAATAAATGCAATGCATCGACATCACAAATATGCTTAAGGATCTTGGGATAGTGTAGTGAGGCACTAACACTGAGTCTCATCACGGAGATGGATAGTATCATGCTTGTGATGTCCTGCACTAGAGGAACATCTGTGACTTTAGTGTGCTGGAATAGCATGACGACCATGTGGATGAGGATCACATGATTCGATAGAGGTGGAGGGGGTATGGCTTTCAGGTCCTTCTTCAGGTGCTTCCCTATGTGAGATACTTGGAAACGATCATTAAACATAGAAAATCTTTCTTTTCTTTCTTTATTCTAGGGCAACAACTTTTCTTCTGAGTTTTCTAGCCATATGGAAGTCAGAATATAGAACATTAGATACCAACTGTAGAAGGCAAGTTCTCCATGCATCAGTAGTCTTCATCTGCTAGTCAACATTAAATGTAGGATCATAGCATATCACGACGACCATGTGGATGAGGATCGCATGACTTGATAGAGGTGGTGGTGCTATGGTTTTCAGGTCTTTCATCAGGTGATTCCCTATGTAAGATTTTCTGGAATAAACAGCTGTAGAAGGCAAGTTCTCCATGCATGAGTGGTCTTCATCTGCTAGTCAACATTAAATGTAGGATCATACCATATCACGACGACCATGTGGATGAGGATCACATGACTTGATAGAGGTGGAGGTGCTATGGTTTTCAGGTCTTTCATCAGGTGATTCCCTATGTGAGATGCTTGGAAACGATTATTAAACACAGAAAATCTTTCTCTTCTTTTCTTTATTCTAGAGCAACAACTTTTCTTTTCAGATTTCTAGCCATATAGAAGTCAGAATATAGAATCACTAGAATTTTCTGGATGAAACAGCTGCAGAAGGCAAGTTTTCCATGCATGAGCAGTCTTTAGATTCTGCTAGTCAACCGTAAATGTAGGAGCATAGCATAGTTGATTGTTTGGGAAATATATGCAATGCATTGACATTACAAATATGCTTATGTTCTGAGCATTTTTCTTGATAAGGTATTCATTTTTACAACACAGGCCTGCTTTGTGGGCTTAATGGAATTGAACATTGCAGACACCAATGGTGAGTTATGTGAATGTGCATGCAATATTAGAACGGAGGCGAGCTCGGGCTCGGGCTGCTGCTCCCCCCTCTTCTGGAACTTTGCCTTCATCAAGAGTGCCAGATGTGACTGCACAATCACAGGTTTGATATTGATTCTCTATTTAAACTCAAGATATATTTGATTCTTGATTTGAATCTTATTATTGGAAACATCCCTTATACTATCTGAAATGCCACTATGTTTGCAGGGACCACGTGTAATTGTAGTAGGACCAAGTGACTCAGGAAAAAGCAGCCTTACGAGAATGCTGCTTGGTTGGGCTGCTCGGCAAGGTTGGAAACCCACTTTTGTGGACCTTGACATTGGTCAGGGTTCTATCACCATTCCAGGAACTCTTGCAGCCTCTCCAATTGAAATGCCTATTGATCCTATTGAGGGGATCCCATTAGAACTCCCTCTTGTATACTTCTATGGTCACACAAACCCAAGGTGGAGACTCTTATTTTCTTCGATTCTGTGCTATTTTGTCTATTTTAACACTAGTTGGCACACTTGGATCGGTCATTTTGCAGTGCAAATACAGACTCATACAAAGCTTTGGTGAAGGAGTTGGCTCGAATGTTGGATGTCCAGTTTGCAGCAAATCCAGACGCCCGTGCAGCAGGAATGGTTATTAACACTATGGGTTGGGTTGAGGGTGTAGGCTTTGAGGTGTGAATTAGGGTCCATGCAGTGTTCAGGAGTTCATGTTGAGAGAAGCTATGCTTACGTGTGTGTTTGATGTTCATGCTATGCAGCTCCTCCTCCACGGGATTGAAAGCTTTAATGCTGATGTTATTCTTGTTCTAGGACAGGTAACTGTGTATGATCCTTAGTAATCCTATGGACATGATAATTCCTGCTGGAGATCCTGCAGTGAAATTTGGTTTATTTGCTGGGTATATTATGTACCCTTTCAGGAAAAGCTGTACAGTATGTTGCGTGACAAGTTCAAAAGCAATCCTGGTATGGATATAGTGAAGCTTCACAAGTCTGGTGGTGTTGTTGCTCGAAGCTCCAAATTCAGGCAGCGTATGAGAAATGTGAAAACCAGAGTAAGTTCGTCTTAATGTGGTTAAAGGATCTTGTTTTGTAATTTAAAGGTGCTGACCTTGGGTGCAGGAGTATTTCTATGGTTTATCCAATGATCTTGCACCTCATGCTGCTTCTATCAGCTTCAATGATGTGCAAGTTTTTCGAATTGGAGGTGGCCCACAGGCTCCTAGATCAGCTCTTCCGATTGGTGCAGAGCCAACTGCAGATCCTACTCGGATAGTGCCTGTGACAATCAGTCATGACCTTCTGCATTCTGTTCTTGCAGTGTCCTATGCAAGTGAGCCAGATCAATTGCTCATCAGGTTTGATACATCTTTTTTCCCTTTTTTTTTTTCTTAAAGTTATTGTTAGGTTGCGTTGTTCAACAATATAAATTTTATAAATGCTTGCAAGATATTTTATTGATTTGTAGATCTCGAACTGAACATTTGTTTTTTATTTCTATACAGTAATGTTGCTGGGTTTATTTATGTCACAGAGATAGATGTTGCAAGGTGGGATTCATCAATCTGTTTTCAATTTGACTCAAATGGTTATGCTCCTTTTTATCTCATGTGTGTGTGTTTCAATAACAGGAAAAGGCTGTCTTATGTGGCTCCTTGTCCCGGTCCATTACCTAATAACCTCCTCGTAGCTGGTTCACTTTTGTGGGTAGAATGAGGCCTTTGGCTTGTGCTAGACCCCTGTAATGCTTGATCAGAAGATTGCTGGTGCACTGGGGAGTAGTGGTTTGCCCCTTATCATGTGTAATTCTAGAGGCTACCTCACGGAGGAATGAACAAAACAAGGTTAGGTGTCCATAATGTATGACCTATGGCTGCATCATCAACAAAGAAGCATATGGCATGAGGACAGAGGAGTTGGAAACTGCTATCATTGGAGAAAATGAAAGTCTCAGGTTCTATAAGAAAGTATGAACGTTCCTAAGCATTTACAAATCATAAAACATTAGTTAACGGGATTTTATTGAGCTGCTAGGATATTGTTTTTTTGTCCAGATTTGTTCTATATGATGTACACCAGATTGCTGCATATTAGAACGTCAATACGGGTATTGTAATGACTTCCAAATCTGTTAGGATTCACTTATTGCTATCTGTTTGCACGGAGTGGTTGATCTATAGCAAAATCTATTACTGCCACGTTGGACCTAAGATTGAATCTGGATATCGTGGTGGAATGTTGATAAAACTCGATTTGTATTTAAGTCATAAATGTTAACACATAAATGAGGGAAGTAAAAGGGCAATTGACGAAGATGAGTTTACACAAGTCACCTATAAGAGAGTAGCACTGAGAAGATTGCGTAATTTTGCTTATCCCCAGTGATCTTCCCTGCAGCAATCGAAATAAACAGAGTCCAATAACACTCATTGGTATGCTACGTAAGACCATAAACAAAGATTTGACGTTGAGCCATTCCTAAGTAAATATACGCATTCAACGCATTTAGGATTCACCAAAGGTAGAATTATTTATGAAAGTGCGCCATTATACTAAGTGCTGAGCTTGCAATAAGGACATGCTTGGAAGCAGCCATGCTAGTAATAGATGTGATTTAAAAGTTGGAACTTTGGATTATTCTTACTTGAAAGAAAATATGGCAAGCATTGACTTGGCACTTGAATGGAAATCATTATGCGCCAGCTTTACAAAGATGGAGCAGCTGCTTTTCTCTTAACGAGTCAATCAATTGCCCCACCTATTCAGTTGCATAGAGGATTAGGCAAGGATTCCCAACTGATCATCTTTTGTTTACTATCGCTACGTAGTCCTTGTATTTAATTCCCCCCCTTTTTCATAAGGGTGCTTAATCTCTTGTTGGTATTAAAGTTAAGGCTGATAATAGTACTGGTACAAGATTTATGGTCGATGCTCGTTGTTCCTGCGTGGCGCAACACAAACCGAAGGATATGTAGGGATGATTACAAGATGGTTTCTCTTGTTTAAGCTTCAGAAGTAGTACCATGTAATCTAGAGCTATTGATATCAATTCCCTGCCGTTCATGGTTTACTTTGGAAAGGAAAGAAGATGGGGGAAGTCAGTGTATGCTTTCACTTGGAAATATCTTTTTCATGTGATTACTTCAGCTTACAAATTGCGTTAAACATGGATTACAATGAATCATGTTCAAGGAATCGTTACAATAGCCTACTAGTGGCCTAAACGCCTAAAGAATTTCAATAAAGAATGATTCAATGTGCATTCTATATAATATTTTCCTTTGGATTTGAAGTAAGAGAACTTTCTCTTTTGGGCATATCTAAACCCCCTTTTAGGAGGAACCTCTCAAAAATCCTTAAGAGTCCTTATTATGGGCCTTTTCATCCCAACTGGAGAGACCTTGGCCATAAGGCCGTTGTCCCATGTATGCCTTCTATGGTTTCTTGCCTACATTCCAAAATCCATTTTAGATCTATAAATACATTAGAATGTGGCGAAAAAAATTGGTTTATAAAAATAATGGTTACGAATGTCTTTGAATTATGCATCAAATTAAAATGTTTAATTCTTCATTTATCTTAGGATCAGAAACACAACCTTATTCAGATGGAAGCATTCGATCTTGAAAGGTCTCTCATGGACTAAGTAAGGTTTGTACAAGGATAGCCAAGGGCTTATGCTAATTATGATTTGGGTCTTACGTTTAGATAAAAAAACTAGAAGAATAGCTTATATGTTTGTTGAAGGTTGGTAGTTCTTTCACATTATGGTAGAGTAACAAAGACGTCACTTGCTTCTCCCAAAACTGCATTAATGCATTTACGTATGCACTAACATACATATGTACATATGTATGTAGGTACTTGCATGCATATGTATGTGCATGCATACGTGCATATGTACTTGCATGCATACGTGCGTACATGCATGCATACGTGCGTACATGCATGCATACGTGCGTACATGCATGCATACGTGCATATGTACATGCATGCATACGTGCATATGTACTTGCATGCATACGTGCATATGTACTTGCATGCATACGTGCATATGTACATGCATACGTATGTGCATATGTACATGCATACGTATGTGCATATGTACATGCATACGTATGTGCATATGTACATGCATACATATGTGCATACGTACGTATACACATACATACATGTAGGTACGTACACACACATGCATACGTACGTGCACACCTACGTGTGTACATAGGTGCACACATACGTACACATACTTGCATATATACGTACACATGTACTTGCATACGTACGTACATGTGATGTGCATACATATGTATGTATGCATGTATGAATGTATGTATGTATGTGTATGCGTATGTGTGTGCATGTATGTATTTATGTATGTCAATACAAATTTACATATGAATGTACATACCAATTTATGATTGTGTGCATATCCCTATGTATGTATGTACATATGTATACATGTATGCATGCATTTATGTGTGTGTTTGTATGTATGCGTGCTTGTATGTATGTTTATGGATGTACTGCCTCAAATTGAAGATTGAGAGATGATACACATACTTGGCCATACAATGAAAATAACTTGAAGTACGTAACAAATGAAATCAAGAAGTAAGATTTCATAAATATAAGCATATGACACATTTTCAATATTATAATTAACACTAGAAACAAAAAAAAATCAAATTATTGATATACAAGGGAAGCTGTATAATTTGAATGTTTGTTAATGTTTCATAACTTAAATTGAATTGTTTGAACATAGCTGTATACTTTGAATAGTTTGTTAATGTTTCATAACTTAAATTACTGTCATATTATATTCATGGTATGAACTCATCTTTGGATGAGTTTTCCACACAACACTTTAATAGTGCACTTGCTTCATAGTAGAAAGTAAGACTCTTGAGAAAGAGGCAAGAGAGAACTCAGATGTGGTTGGGAGGAAGAACTGAAAAATGACTGTGTGTGTGTCCGTCAGCAGCTCGCAAGCAAGAAGATGTAAAATTGGTATCAGAGCCGTGACGATCTCATATAAGCTGCGCAACCATCATGAAGAATTTCGCTATGGTGTGGCATTGGAATCGAACCCAACACCTACTCCAAACGAGGGGGTCGAGTTATCCATGCTGATGCTTTCTCTTGGTGTCCAAAGTAGAAAAGATTTTGGTACAGGTAAGTATCGTTTTAATTTAATTCATATCCTTTTGCCCACGGCCAGCAACACGGAGTGGGTTATGGGTTGCTATAATCCACATAACCAAGTAGAGGGGATAGAGATCTTGAAGCTCTTAATCTTCTCATGAGAATTTCTTAAATGAGGATGTTTATCGGGTTGCCACCCAGAAGGGTAAAGAAGGAAAGCATACTTGAGCTCTCTCTCTCTCTCTCTCTCTCTCCTCATGAGACAGAGAGATCATAGTTGTGTGCTTCTCAATGAGGACAATCACCCATGCGTGTGAGAGGAAGGCCATGAGAGCTCCAGGAAGAGCTCTTGTAAATTAGGTGGATGTAAGGGCTCATAGAACTAAGTAACACTGGACTTCGTGCTTGCCATTGAGCCCATGAGGGAGAGGAGTAATTCCTTTGTCTCCCTCCATTGAGCTCATCAAGATCTTATCTTAGGGACATACCCATGAGGGGCCATGTACGACACTATGATGGGAGAGGAAGAAAGGATAACATCCTCATTCTAGGTATCTATTGAATTTGAATTTCTACCAATCCTCATTTTCGGAGGAAGAAAAGAATGGGTTTGCATAACCAATTTTGGAGTGAAAATTATGTTAGTGGGGAGTACGAGATGTGTACTTCTATTAAAGTTAAGGATTCTCTCAAGGTATAAGAAATTGTAAGCTTTAGATGCTTTCAAAATAGCCTATTTTCATGATTTTCACATAAATTTCAGGTGCTATTTTTGATAATAGCCATTTTGGGAAAGGGAAAAGAAGAGGTATTTTTGATAGATAGGTAGTAAGAACCATGCATACCTACAGTCTAGTGTATTTTTCATATCCCACTATAGAGAGATCATTTGAAGCTTAAATGACTTGATGATTTTTAGAGGATTGGGGGGTTTGTAAGAGGTTTAGATAAGGGCATAAAGAGAGAAGTAAGGAGTACACCTAAAACTTTTGATGAGGTGATGAAATATGCACAAATATTTGAGGACCATAATCATCCTCAATATAGTCTTATGGAGACAAATCAGCTCCTCAAACCTATTAGTACCACTAAATTCAAGAATATAATAGTTATGGGGAAAAACAAACTTGTCAGAAACAAACAAAGATCATAAGGGCTCAAGTTACCTATTGAATAATACGAGTGGGCCAAGAGAGAAAACCTGTGTTTCAAGTGCTTATCTCCTAGTCACGCACAATGGAAGTATCCACTTCATGAGGGGGAAGAAAAGAAAGGAGGAATAGGGACTAGTATGGCCCCTAACAAGGGCAAAAAGGTGGTCCACCTTATGTAGACACTTCCAAAACATGGAAGTTGTAGCTGCAAGGAGGTGGAAGTGATGCATGAGGACATAGAGCATACATGTTGTTTGAGTCAATCATTGTGGTCACCTCAGTTTGGACCACATGACTTAGTTGAGATTTATGGTAGTGTTTACGAGTCTAGGGTGAGAGTCATGATAGATACTTATGTCACACATAATTTTATAAACTATGCTTTGATCAAGAAATTGAAGATTCCCCAACAACTTAGTGCTCATAAATACATTGTATCAATGATGCAGGGTGATGATAAGAGGATATGGGATACTATGGTATCCAATTTGGAAGTCCACATAGTGATACAAAGATCATGTGGACTTACAAATAATGAATATGGAGAGGATACACCTTGTCTTAGGAAGAGAGTGGCTTTGGGTATTGGGAGACACACTTAAATGCAACCATCAACAACACTCTTGAATTTGTGAAAAATGGAAGTAAATTTTGTATTCAGGGAGAGGGAGAGTTAGATAGTTTGTTTCATTCTCAACATGTATAACATATATTTTTATTGTATAGTCACAATTTTGAGCATTGTATAGGCACCTCATTTGGTGTATAGGCACCTATCATCTCATCTTTAGAGTTAGATAGTTTGTTTCATTCTTAGCATGCACAACATATATTTTTATTATATAGTCATGATTTTGAGCATCATATATGCACCTCATTTGGTCTATATTTTCAAGACAAGAATGTAAATAAGGATAAGAATTTTCATTATTCATTTTTGCAAGAGAGTGTAGCTAAAAGTTTTAAGGATTTAATATTTGAGTTCAAAGATGGTTTTCCTACTGACTTACCTAGAGGGCTACCTCCAAAGAGAGGGGACATTGACCATGCCATTGAGGTAGTTACTAACACTAACCCTATTTGTATGCCACCTTATAGGCTTAGTGTATCTTAGCATAAGGAGGTAGAGAAGCAACCTCAAGACTATCTAGAAAAAGGCTTCATTAGACCTAGTAACTCACCTTGGGCATTGCCAATCCTCCTAGTCAAAAAGAAAGATGGCTCTATGAGACTTTAATATTATGTTATCAATTTCAGCATTAGCCAAGATTGGCTTGGTCGTGAAATTTATTGATGACAGATGTACAATTCATTATTTGTCAAATGGCAACATCATTATTGCTTCTGACATTTTATGTCGTGGGTTGTATAAGCTCATAGATTATGCGAAATCCATGAATGATTTAGCATGTGCAGTTGAAGATTGTCAAGCTATGTCAGATGCAAAGCTTTGGCATGCATGCTTTGGTCATCTGAATTTCACGAGTTTGCTATGCCTGCAGAAATTCGAAATGGCGTCTTTCTTGCCCAAACTTGAGACACCTGGTAAACATGTATGTGAAGGTTGTATTTTGGGCAAAATGTAGTGTTCCTCCTTCCCAAAAGATGGTTCAATTCAAGCTGCTCAAAAATTGCAGCTTTTTCATAATAATGTCATTGTTCCTATGCAAACACCTTCTTTTGGAAACTATCTTTACTTGGTGACACTCATCAACGATTTTTTGAGACATGCATGGATATATCCATGGAAAGAAAAGTCCGAAGTGTTTATGTGCTTCAAACAGTTTTCGATTTTGGTTGAAAATCTGTCAGCATGTAAAATGGGCACCCTCCGTTTTGATCGAGGGCGGGAATATATGTCTTCATCTTTTAATGCATTTCTAGCCAAAACTGGGATAAAACATCACTGTATAGTGTTGTATACACCTCAACAGAATGGAGTTGTTGAAAGGAAGAGCAGGTCACTCATGGTGATGGCGAGGTATATGGTCAAGAGTTAGGCTTTACCACATAGTTTTTGGCTTGAGGTTGTTATGTGTGCAATATATGTACTTAACAAGTGTCCCAGTAAAGCATTGCAGTCTATCACTCCACATGAGGCTTGGCATGGTCTTAAGCCATATGTTGCTCACCTGTGTGTTTTTGGTTGTCTGACATATGCATCAATGCCTAAACAACAATGCAAGAAATTGGATGATAAAGCAGTGAAATGTATTTTTATTGGGTAGCGTTCTGAAAGCAAAGGCTATCGTTTCTATCATCAACAAACTAAACACATTTTGGTTAGCCGTGATGTTGTTTTTGTGGAAGATGCTATTTAGCTATTACTTTCATGCACTAAGGAGACATTGGTTTGCTCCAAAGACATGTATGACACTTTGCTGCCTCTTTTCTACAGTGGATAGTGTAGTGCTGCTCCTAATGAGGCAACTTCTCAGCCCTTACAAGTTTCATGTGATGATGCAGATCATTCCATTTCTGATGTAGACTTACATGATGCACTTGTTGATGAGAGAGATGATATTGACGAGGCAAAAACTGTGCCAAAATGGGTACAGACTTTGGGTGATAGCAAATTAGATGCACCTCTCTCATATCGTACTCGTTCAGGCTCTCATAGTGCTTCTTTTGCATCAGATTGCTATGCTATGGCTACCTCAAATCTTTGTGATGAGAATGAGCCAGCTTCTTTTGATGAAGCACAAAATTCTGAAAATTGGATGACCACTATGCAATGAGAATATGATGCTATCATGAAAAATGATACCTAGTCCTTATGTGAATTGCCTCTTGGCAAGAAGTTCATTGGCACTAAGTGGGTATACAGGCTAAAGCGTAAGCCTAATGGAATAGTTGATAGGTGTAAGGCTAGGCTTGTTGCAAAGGGTTATGATTAGGAAAGAGGCATTGATTTTGATGACACCTTTGCTCCTACATGCTGAATGACTATTGTTCTTAGCATCTGTGCACTTGCAGCTCATCATGGTTGGAATGTACATCTGTTGGGCATTAAAATTGCATTTCTAAATGGCGACTTGCATGAAGTAGTGTATGTTTTTAAGCCCCATGGCTTTGTGTAGGAAGGGCATGAAAACCAAGGGTGCAGATGGAAAAAGGCATTATATGGTTTGAAGCAAGCACCACGTGCTTGGTATGAAAAAATATATGCCTACCTATTTGCACATGGTTTTGAGAACAATCCAATTGAGAGCACCTTATACGTTAAGCGTGCAAATGATGTGCTTTTGATCATTGATGTCTATGCTGATGACATGCTGCTCCCTCGTCCTCATGAGAAGCATATTGCTGATTTGAAGGCTGATTTGCATGCCTCGTTTGAGATGCTAGATTTAAGGCATTTGCATCATTATTTGGGCATTGAGTTTATGCAAGTTGATGGCATAATAGCTTTGTGCCAAACAAAACATATTAACATATTATTGTTGCATTTTGGGCTTGAAGACTAAAAACCTATTGCCAGTCCAATGGAGAGATGTTTATGATTTAGTATTCATGATGCTGGAGATGCATTTGATGTAGTCCTCTATTAGCAGGTTGTTGGATGCTTGATTTACTTATGCACTACTCGGCCAGATATTCAATTTTTAGTCTCATAGATGAGCAGGTTTATGCATTGCTCAGGTGTCACGCGACTACTTCGATTGTTTTATTCCAAGGGGGGATCACTATTGCCAGATTTACATGCTTTTTCTGACTCTAACTAGGCTAGTTGCTATGTCACTCGTGTGTCCACTGGTGGCTTTTTGCTTTATGCTTGATAGCTCATGTATATCTTGGTTGAGCAAGAAGCAGCCTGCTATGGCCACTTCCAGTTGTGAGGCTAAGTATAGGGCAGCTTTCACAGTGAGTATTGAGTGTGTGGTTAGATGACTTATGGTTGCTTTGGGTGTTGGTCAATCTTTTTCCACCACCATCTTCACTGATAGTCAGAGCACATTGGCAATTGCGAGGAACCCTATGTTCCATGCTCGCACTAAGCACATTGAGGTGCGCTATCATTATGTCAGGGAGAGGTTCTCTATTGGAGAGATCAGTTTGGCATATGTGTCCACACATGAGAACGCTAGGCACTTTTTTCCCTCTTTAGGAGGTTTTTTCCACCGGGCTTGTATCTATGCCTATAGACCTAATGGGTCACTTATCATTGTACATTCCATTGGTAATACATTCAGTATTGTGTGTTGTGCTCCAAGCTTCTTCTTCTTCCTTGTGTTGTTCCCGTGCTTTTGCAGATCTCAAACTCCAACAAGATTGAGAAAAACGACTCATTTTATACCCATGGAGGAGACAACAGAAACTCCATAAGTATCGGAGCTATTTATCCAACATGACTTCATATTTCATGGGTTATCAATATCCATAGTTTCAGATAGGGATGTTAGATTCACAAGACACTTCTAGAAGTTTGTCTTTGACAAGATAAAAGTCTCATTGAAAATGAGTAGTGGTGACCATCCATAGATAGATGGAGAGTAATTCGGTGAAGAGGATGAAGCGGCAGGCTCTTCAATTGGCTTCACAAGTATAATGGGTTCGACCGGAGGAATGGGTGGAGAAGTGGTTTGATCACGTGTCATTAATTCAGACTGGAGTGCTTCATTGGTAGAATTCATGAGATCAAGAATATTACCTAATGAGGCTAGTCTAGCAAGAAAATGAAGCATGGAACAAGAGGCTAAAGACTATGCCTTAGTAGGCGAAAAGCGAAGAGGGAAAGATGGTTACCTAAGATTGTGCGTTCATGAATCAAATTATTTGAAAATCTTAGAAGCTACACATAGTGGTGCTGCACGTGGACACTTTGGGCTTGACAGACTAATCAAGTCCATTCTATTCTCACGACTTTGGTGGCCCACTCTTCATATGGATGCACATACCTATGTGAAGAAATGTGAAACATGCCAACGTGCGCAATATCCGATTAGAAAAGATGAGATGCCTTTGAGGCCAATGATGGGAGGATGTGCATTCTGGAAGTGGGGTATAGATTTTTTAGTCCCATTAACCCCCCAGCTAGAAACTCCCATGCATAATACATTATTGTAGCCACTGATTACCTTACCAAGTGGGTAGAAGTGAAAGCCACAACAAAGAATGATGCTCAAACAACGGCTCAGTTCTTATTTGAGAACGTGTTCACCAGATATGGATTACCAATAGAGTTAGTAAGTGATAGAGGTACGCACTTCTTGAACGAAGTTATTGAAAATCTTCTCCAAGAATTCTTGGTAATACATAAGAAGTCTGCCCCTATCATCCACAAGATAACGGAGAAGCCGAGAGCACGAATAAGATCCTATGTAACGTGTTGATAAAACTCGTAAATAATAAATGCTCTGATTGGGACAAATAGCTTCATCATGTTGTTTGGGCTTACCGAGTTGCCTACAAAATGGTACTCAATGCTACCCCATTTCAGATGGTCTTCGGACAGAATGTTGTGCTACCATTGGACTTCCTAATCCCAGCCTTAAAAGTAGCACAAGGGCATGAGTGGAATGGACATGAGTTGTCCTCCAGGATCTTTGATCTAGAACACTTAGGTGAGACTAGGCTACGAGCGACAGCAGGTATTTATGCTGCAAAGAAAAGCCAAAAGGCATACTTTGATGCCTATATAAAGTATAAAGGATTGAAAGAAGGAGATCTAGTGTTCGTTTATATGCTAAAGCAGCATGCTCGTAGGTTGGAAAAACGAGGATATGGACCCATGATCATTAATAGAATTTTCACTAGTGGTGCGGTTCAATTGGCCACTCTAGAAGGTGACATCTTGCCAAACTATATTAGGATGTCGAGTCAAGCTGTATCAAGAACCTCTTACATAGGATATGTTAATGAGACTCAACACTGCTAAGAAGCGAAAAGAAGAAGAGTTGAGGGTTAGAGAAGAAGCACAAGCCAAGGTGAGAGAGTGCATAAGGATAAATAAGTTAAGGCGACTACGCCTAGATGTCAACCCAAAAGCCCCAAAATATCACATGGACATGTGCCAAAAATTGGGCATAATTATTTCTCGAATAATCGATTGACGCCTCTTTGTGACTGTAGAAGTAGGACGAGGAAAGAGTTCCCAAGTATGCATGCATAGGGCCACATTACAAGGCCGTGCACAAGGCACATATCTTTTTCAACCCATGCACTAATGCACTTACCCATCATCCATTATGGGTTACAAGTACTTGGCATGAAAACTATGAAAGCCATCTTTGGAAAAATTAGAGGACATCAAGGTGACAATAACAAGCGCAAGGAAGCAATCCACCATCAAGGGTTGCTCATAATCAACATTGACCACCTCTGTTGAGCAGCTAGCAATTTTGGAAAGCTCACAAATGCATCATTACGCTGGAATACAAGGAAGAAGTACATACAAAGGGACTCCAACCTGCAAGGCCTAGTAGTGACAAAATGAAGAGCCAGACAACTGAACAAGCTACAATTGGAAGATGTACCACTCTTGTTGGTACATGTTGGACACTACCTCTCCAAGCACTACATGGAACAACCACTACAACAAGGGTCTGTCAGGGACGACAGACTCTAGAGGGGGGGAGTGTTGACACTCAAGGTTAACGACAAAGCATGTAAGTGCACCAAGGAAGTGGACACACAAGAAGAAGGAGCATGTAGGGTGCTCCAAGAAGCACATGTCAAACTTTCAGAAAAAACTAGTGATTTTTATCACTAAAAACCATTGTAAATACCATTTTTCATTTTTGCAACTCCATTTTGTTCAAGCCGAGGAGTCCTCAACCTTGAGGAGTATTAGAACTATCATCCTACCAATTTTCATAATTTTTAGACTCCGTTTGCGCCCCCAAAGAAGCCCTGGAACCTAACTTTTAACTAGGTTGGACACTAGGTCTAGACAGGGCCAAAACCACTCAAAAAACTATAAAAAGGGCTGGAGAGCTTGTTTTTTAGGTTAGCTTGTTGTAGATTTCAGATTTGTAAGAGATTTTTTGAGTAATCAAAGCTTTCCATTGTTCCACTCTTTGCTCTTACCTTGTGCACATGTGTGTGTATGTGTGTGCATGCTTGTGTGCTTTCACTCACACACTTGTGCCATCATTTGCTCATGGTCTTCATACCGGTCCTCACGTCTCCACGGATTGACATTTATGAGGTGTATCTCCTCGCGTTCGTACTTGCCATTGTGCTAGAGTGATAGAAGACGACCAAGCTTGGATCATTGTAAGATTTTTGGATGTATTGCTTATGCTCATGTTCCTTCACAGGTTAGAGGGAAGATGGATCCCAAAGCAAAAAGGTGTGTATTCATTGGATATGACAACAATCAAAAGGGCTACAGATTATACAACCCAACAACCAAAGGATTCTTGGTGAGTAGAGATGTATTTGATGAGAATAGTTCTTGGTATGGAGATTCATGTAGAAAGGTCAACCTACCTTATGATCTTGAAGAAGATTTTCCAAAACTTGTTAAGGATAATTCTTCCAAAATTGAAGAGCAGGATCCCTCAAAAGATGATGAAGCAACTCAGTATGAAAAACTCAAAATGTGGAAGTCTAAAGGTAAAGCAAAAGTGCAGTAACTTGAACAAGAGGCAAAATCATCACATCATGGCCTAAGAAGGTCCATGAGGGAGAAAAGAAAGCCAAAACGGTATGGGTTTGGGATTCTCTAGTCACTAAACATTCAATCTATCTAGCACATGACATAAATCAAGAGGAATCTTCAACATTCGAAGAAGCAAAGAAGAAATCAGAATGGAGGCATGCAATGGAAGAAGAAAGTGAAGCTCTTAAGGAGAATAACACTTGGGAGTTGGTTCCCAAGTCTCCGTCAATGAAAGTGATAGGCTCAAGATGGATTTATTTCAAGAAGAACTTTGATGGCTCCATTAACAGGTATAAGGCAAGGCTTGTGGCAAAAGGCTTTGCACAAACTCAAGGAATTGATTATGAGGAGACCTTCTCTCCTGTGGAAAAGATGCCTACTATACGGGTTTTTCTTAGTATTGCCTCTTCCAAGAATTGGGAGATACTTCAATTGGATGTAAAAAATGCATTTCTTAATGGATGGATAAGAGAAGAGGTATATATGGCACAAACACCTGGTTTTGAGAATCACATATATCCTGATTATGTGTGTAAACTTAATTAAATCTTTATATGGACTCAAACAATCCCCAAGGGCTTGGAATCACAGGCTTGTCTCATTCTTGCAGGACAAAGGATTACAACCTGGCAAGGCAATCCATCACTATTCATAAAAAGGAGTAATTCTGAAGTCATCTATTTGTGTGTTATGTAGATGATATTATACTTACAAGAAATGATACAGATGGCATGAAGAGAATCAAAAATAGATCAGAGAAGAATTCAAGATAAGTGATTTGGGCTCACTTACCTACTTCCTAGGATTGGAAGTTGTCTACAAATATCATGGTTTGTTTCTCACTCAAAGAAAGTACATTAAAGACATGTTGGCGAAATTCAAGATGCAAGATCGCAGGATTGCAGGTACTCCAATGGAGATTAATCATAAACTGAGTTCACATGAAGGTGAACTCATAGAAGATGTGACAGGTTATCAAAGCCTTGTGGGTAGTTTGAAATATGCCACATTGACAAAGGTAGATATATGTTATAGTGTGAGTGTGCTAAGTCAATTTATGCACACACCTAGGAAACCTCACATGGAGGCTGCCAAGAGGATATTCAGATATCTCAAAGGGACCATGAATGAGGGGTTATACTACCCTTAGGTATCTGATTTAAGTTTGAAATTGTTCTCTAATGCATATTGGGCTGGCTCCAAGGAAGACAGAAGGAGCACCTCAAGTTATCTTACCTTTGCAGGATCAAAACTTGTCTCATGGTCATCCAAGAAGCAATCCACAATTTCTCTCTCTTCTATTGAAGCTAAGGTCTTGCCATAGCTACTCAAGAAGCAATGTGGATGAAGACACTATTCACATATCTTGGTTTGGAGGTTGGAACTCCAAGTATCTTTGGTGAAAATATGAGCTCTATTCACTTGGTTGCCAATCCAATTTTTCATGCAAGGATTAAACATATTGAAGTACATTATCACTATGTAAGAGAGAAGATTGTGAGCAAGGAAATTCAGTTAACTTATGTGTCCACTCATCAACAATGAGTAGATATTCTAACCAAAGCATTGGATGGTACAAAGCTTTGCAAATTCAAGCCTATTATTGGTTTGCAGGTAATCTTGGAACATTGAAGACCTCAAGATCACTTGACTTGAGGGGGATGTTGGAACAAGTCCATGGCAAGTCCAAGTGATGGTTTGAGTCATCAAAAGGCTTAGAAATTTAAAGGAAATGTCAACTCCTTGTAGAATATGCTTGTGAACTCCCTCTTGTAATTTCTGAGTACTTACTTGATGTAAAAATAAAGGAATCTAAGTCGTTGAGTCCACTTGATGAGTAGGAAGGAGAAAAGCCATGAATTTGTGATTGAATGAGTAGGAGAATCAATCACTAAAAGATTGGAGAGTGATTTTAGGAGAGATTCAAATTCAAAATTAGGCTCCAAACATGACTATATATGCATGTCCTTCTAGGCGCGGTTTTTGTACCTCCATGAGCAGGGGCTTCATGCCATATGAGAGTATGGTTTCAAGGCACACATATGTAGCATTTTCTTAGTCACATTGCAGAGATGATTTCTCTGATTTTGGTGCATCATTTTCAATCATTTAAGTTGGTAAAATTTTCTCCTTAAGTCTATGCAATTGGTTTTTTCAATCTTGAGCTATGTCCCATTGAAGTCGACTATATCTCTTCATATTCTACTTCTCTGTCAGCACTCCATCAGATCAGTCATTTTCTCATAGCTGCTTCTCAGTGTGTGGTTCATCATTTTCCATGATTCAAAGCTTGATAGAATCAACATACTGTCTAGTATATGCCTACAAAATTTCATAAGCATTGGATCTTGCAATGGTGAGATATCAACATTTTTCATGTTCACAGGTCTGAGTACTGCTACAGCCCGTGAAAATCGGGGTGATGCTATAACTTGTTAAATACTTTTCTCTTTATGTGGTCCATCAATTTTTATGAGATAACTCTTGATTTTTAGCTTAATAAATTAGTAAGATTTCCCCAAAAGGAATTAAGTTAATTGCTACTATGGCTAGAGAATTATTCAAAACACTGAGGAGGTGTATGAACCAAAATAGCAAGTTTTTTACACTTGATTCAACTTCTACCTATCTCTTTTGATTATCTTTTTGAGGGTGATCTTCCAAGGTACATAGGGTGTCTAATACATCCTTTGGCAATCTAAAAGGGCCCACCACATATCTTTGGGCTTCATTTGGTTGGTGTAGTGCAAAGTTTTTGCAGCACCACTTCATCTCCTCCAAATTGAAATCCATGTCTTCACAAGTTATACCTTGAAGTGATTTGGATGGTAGTTTATTTGTCACGAGGAAGGAGATAAGGAAGAGAGCTCACACACACACTCTCACTCTCAAGGAGAAGCACACACACAGATTGAGGCAAGGAAGAATGATCTTCTTCTTCTTCTTCTATTACATAAAAGGAATGTACAAGAATGACCTAAAAAACAAGAATACAACAAGTGCAATATATAAAGGTCAATACATACGGAAAAACCTAATATCAGCGAATGAGTGAGCTGGCAAGAAACAAATGTGCCATCACTCTCGGTAGATAAATCTAATAAAGCTCAATGAAGTATCCTTGACATATATCGGTATGACCACTATACATGTCAGAGAAACGAAAAACTGGTACGTGTCATCCTGGATCATCACATGTTGAGCTTGATATCTCAACACTCCCCCTCAAGCTCAACGCCATATCCTGTAATTCAAGCATCTCTTGAAACTTCTTTAACTTCTCAGCTCCAAGTGCTTTAGTGAAAATATCAGCAACCTGCTCATCTGTTCTCACATAAACAAGATCAATATCTCCTGCTAATACCTTCTCTCTGATGAAGTGATAATGTACCTCGATATGCTTTGTTCTAGCATGGAAAACAGGGTTTCGTGCTAACTGTATGCTGCTAAGATTATCACAATAGATAGTGATAGGCTTTTGCACTTCCACACCTAAATCTGCAAGTAACATCTCCAGCCATGATGCCTCACATGCTTCCATTGCAGCACCTCTATACTCAGCCTCTATACTCGACAAAGCAACAGTGGGTTGCTTCTTGCTGCTCCATGTAATAGCTGCACCTCCAAGTGAGAAAAGAAAGCCACTAGTAGATCTTCTATCTGGAGTACTACCAGCCCAATCTGCATCGGTGTATCCATGAATCTGCAACTCCACACCAGCTTCATAAAACAATGCATAATCCAAAGTAGCACTCACATAACGTAGAGTGCGCCTCATAGCATCCAAATGTGGCTTCCTAGGAACCTGCATAAACTGACTTTCAATTCCAACAGTATAACTTAGATTAGGCCTTGTAATTGTGAGATATATAAGACTTCCCACAATTTTCCTGTACATAGTAGCATTTTCCAATGCTTCACATGATGTAGTATCCAATTTCAAATTCTGATCTAATGGCATAGAAATTGGCTTACAATCAGCCATACCATACTTTTGCAGCATATTCATGGCATATTGCCTTTGCGACATCCATATACCTATTTCTGTATGTATAAACTCAATGCCCAAGAAATAGTGCAGCACACCAAGATCTTTCATGTCAAATTCCTGCATAAGAAGTTTCTTTACCTCTTTGATGCTTTCTTCATTGTCACCACCTACAATCAGGTCATCAACATAAATAGCCACAATAGTGATGCCATCATCAGCCTTCCTTGCATATAGTGAGTGATCTACATCACACATAGAGAACCCAATGCTGGTTAAGTAATCAGCAATCCTTGCATGCCATGCAAGAAGGGCTTGCTTCAGTCCATACAAAGCCTTTTGCAACCTGCAAACATATTTTGGATGCTTTGAATCTTCATATCCTTGTGGCTGGTCCATATATACTTCTTCCTATAACTCACCATGTAGGAAAGCATTATTCACATCCATCTGATGCAAAGTCCATCCTTTTGTTGTAGCTAATGCAACAAGTGTTCTGACAGTAGACATTTTAGCTACAGGGCTGAATGTTTCCTCATAATCAATGCCATATGTCTGTGCATAACCTTTACCTACCAATCGTGCTTTATACCTGCTTATGCTACCATCAGCATTATGCTTTACCTTGTAAACCCATTTGCAGCCTATGGATTTCTTTCCTTGTGGCAATGGAACCATCTTCCATGTATCATTTCCATAAAGTGTAGCCATCTCCTCATCCATAGCTTTTTCCCAATCTGCATTACCAATTGCATCTTCAAAACAAGAAGGTTCAGCATCTTGTATTACCTTTGTCATGTAGGCACAATGGCGAGCCATGTAACTATCATATGTCAATCGTTGCACTGAATTACGCATCCTCCCAGATCTTCTTGGTCCTGGGTCACTTCTTCTTGTATCATCTGCATGTGCCCTTCTTACTCCTGGAGTCTTCACAGAGGGCAATCCAAGTTCCTCATCAATACTCTTTTCTAAACCACTTGAATCTCCATCAACGTCTTCAAAACCTGCACCTGTTTTACTACTAGCAGAAAGCTTTTCTTTACCTTTCTTGGATGTATTTGATGAATTTTTTGGACTGAAATTTCCACGCAATCTTCCACTCCATGGATTTGAGTTGGAACTATTGCTTGGTGATGCATCCGGTCCACTCAAAACTTGAGATTCTGCACTAGAGTTTTCAGCATTTTCTTTGTCATTTGGTTCAAGATTCAGTCCTTCTTTGGCATCTGCATAGAAGCTTGACATTTCATCAAATACCACATCTCTGCTCACCTTCACCTATCATGTGAGTGGGTTATAACATTTGTACCCCTTTTGCTCAAGGGAATATCCAATGAAGACACATTTTTCTGCTTTCGGATCAAGCTTCGTCCTCAACTCATCTGGAACATGTACATATGCAATACAGCCAAAAACTTTCAGATGTGATAAGTTTGGCTTTTTACCTGTAAACTTCTCTTCAGGTGTAACTTGATGTACAGCAGCAGTCGGAGTTCTGTTCATGATGTATACAGCAGTATGCACAGCTTCTGCCCAATAACAATGAGGCATATTCTTCTCAGCCATCAAGGCTCTTGCTATTTCTGCAATATGTCTATTTTTGCATTCAGCAACACCATTCTGTTGTGGTGTGTACCTGCATGAAAACTGACGCCGAATTCCATGATTTTTTAGAAAACTGCTGAACTCATTTGACATGTATTCACCTCCTCCATCAGATCTTAATGTTTGAATGTACTTCCCTGTCTGCTTTTCCACCATAGCTTTAAAATTCTGGAAGTGAGTGAACACCTCGCTCTTCTCTTTCATGAAATATACCCATACTTTGCATGTATGATCATCGATGAAGGTAACATAAAACCTGCAACCGCCCATAGATGTGGTCTTTGCTGGACCCCAAACATCTGTATGTACTACTTCTAGTACATTCTCACTAACATGCTTGTCATGTGGAAATGATGCTCTTGACTGTTTACCAAATTGACATGTTGCACATACCTTTTGCATTTCTACAACTTTGAAATTTGGTAGTCCATGGGCAATCTCCTTTGATTGCATCATTTTCAGCCTTTGCAAGTTTGCATGTCCAATCCGTTTGTGCCATATCTCTATATCTACAATAACTCCTGCACCTTTTGCAAACATGGTTGCATTCATTTCAAGAATCTTCACATTTAAGGTGAACATCCTACCCACTTTGTTTCCTTTGGCAACCAATCGTCCATCCTGCTTGTACTCTTCTACATATAATCCATCAGCATTAAATTGACTTGTAATCCCTGGTCAACCATTTGTCCAACAGAAACCAGATTCTTTGTTATATTTGGAACATGCAACACATTAGCAAGATGTTTTACCTTCCCGTCCTCCATAGACAATACTATGTTTCCTGTATGCTCAATAGGATGCTATGTATCATCACCTGTTTCAACATATCCAAGAACTGGCATTTTCTGCAAACTACTAAACCATTCTGCATGACTGGTCATGTGATTTGAAGCACCTAAATCAACATACCAGACATTATCATTTGATTTTGAAACACCAGCAGACATCGTATTCATCATGTGATGTTGAACCATAAACAGCTTCTCAAAATCATCTGGACTTGTGGATGCATAGTTGTTTTGCTGCCTTCTGTAATTTTGATTCTTTAACCTGCAATCACGTTCAAAGTGTCCAGGTTTACCACAATTCCAGCATCCTTTACTATCATTACCTGAATCATTTCTTTGGAAATTTCTGTGACCTCTTTGGCTCCCCCTGCCTCGAAAATTTCCTCTTCCTCCTGCATGATTCTATTGTTGACCTTGGTCTTGGTTATTGTTTCCTCTTCCACTTCCAAAACCTCTACCTCTGCCTCTTCCTCTGCCAGAGTAGAATACCTGCTCAGAACTGGGCTTTCCTTGGGAGTTTGAATCCTCACCAAGATTCTTTTCTTCAATGATCAGCATAAAGACCAAATCAGCAAAATTCGGAATATTTTCCCTGGTCTGTATAGAAGTTCTGAATTGCTTATATGTAGCTCCTAAACCACGAAGGCACACTTCCACCTTATCATCATCATCTACATTCACGCCAATAGATGCAAGTGACTCACATATGCTTTTGATTTTTAGAGTGTAGTCACTTACCGACATGCTCCTTCTCTCCAATGTATGCAGCTCGTTCTTGAGTTGCAATTTCCGTGCCTTTGTATTGGTCTCGTACAAAGTGACCAAACTGTTCCAAGCCTCTTTTGGAGTCTTGGCATCCTGTATGTGTCCAATCATGCTATCCTGTATGCTAACAGATAGCCAATACATTACCTTTCGTGCTCCTTGATTCCATTCCTCATATGCTCTTAACTGTTCTGCAGTCCGATTCCTTTCTGGTAATTGCGGAGCATTTTCATTCTCTCCTTCGATGTACTTTCAGTAGCCTTTTCCCATCAGGAAATTTGTCATTCTAAATCTCCAAGCATGGAAGTTGTTATTGTCCAGCCTATCGCTCATAAGCTGACTCATTCCATCTGCGTTTGCCATTTCTGCAACAATTCACAACACCCAACACACTACAAGCAGCACTTCTGCTTGAACACTGTCGCACAGTACACAGTACACGGAATCGCTTGAAATTCTGAATCTGGAATATATGAGTGTCGCCGAACACAACGCAAGTTACAGTTTCTGAAACTGACCTGGTTTTTCTGTGGGCCCCACCTTGTGGGCTCGAAATGGAGGTCGAGATGGTTCCGAAACTTCGATCTGACAAAAACAAGTGACCCTAAAGGGATAACTCTCGAAAATATTTTGAGGTCTTCTACCTTCACGACGATTTTCATAGCAAACGGAGGACGTTTGTGAAATCCCGTTTTCTCCACGCCTTGCCGCGTAGTCCACCGACGCCTTCTCCACGAGCTCTCTACAGCCACGCTGGCTCTGATACCATGTCACGAGGAAGGAGATAAGGAAGAGAGCTCACACACACACTCTCACTCTCAAGGAGAAGCACACACACAGATTGAGGCAAGGAAGAATGATCTTCTTCTTCTTCTTCTATTACATAAAAGGAATGTACAAGAATGACCTAAAAAACAAGAATACAACAAGTGCAATATATAAAGGTCAGTACATACGGAAAAACCTAATATCCGTGAATGAGTGAGCTGGCAAGAAACAAATGTGCCATCACTCTCGGTAGATAAATCTAATAAAGCTCAATGAAGTATCCCTGACATATATCGGTATGACCACTATACATGTTAGAGAAACGAAAAACTGGTACGTGTCATCCTGGATCATCACATGTTGAGCTTGATATCTCAACATTATTGACAAGGTACACAACAGTTGAAATATCCTCTGCCCTTAGATAATGTGGCAACCTCTTCTCTTCAAGCATTGTTCTTGTTGATCCAACCAATATCTTGTTTCTTCTTTCTACAATTCCATTTAGTTGAGGAGAGTACTTGGTAGTCACTTCCTTCTTGATACCTTTAACCTACAAGAGCTCATAAAATTCCTTAGAGAAGTTTTCTCCCCCTTGATCAAAACTAAAGCTTCTTGAGTTATCTACCTATATGGTTCTCCACATGTGCTAAATACTTTTTGAAGCAATCAAACACTTCATTTTTACTTTTGATAGTGTACAAAATAGTCCATCTAATATGTTCATCAATAAATAAGACATAATACCTTGATCCTGACAATGAAGGTTGCTGACTTAGTCCCCACACATCACTGTGTACTAAGTCCAAAAGGTTATTGTGGATGTAGCCTTTGTGGTTGAATGGTTCTCTTTGTGCCTTCCCAATATGACATGCATCACATCTCTTGAGCATGTGTTGATTTGATACATTTGGTGACCTAGAACACTTTGATCCGTGCATATATCCTTCAAGGTTCTTTCACTCACATGAGAAATTCTCTTATGCAACATTTCAAGATCACTTAGGGTTTGAGATCAAAATTTGATAGAGCTATGTTCCTCGTTTTTCCTCCTTCAAAACTAAAGAGCCTACCATGCTTCTCACTTATGGCTATCTTCTTGAAGCTTTGACATGGATCTTCCACAAAAACTCCATAATAAGTGAACCTATCTTGCAAGCGTTTTTCAACTATTTGACCTACACTTATTATGTTTTTAGTGATAGTGGCTAGATAGAGAACCTTACTCAAAACATTTTTCCTACCATTGGAAGCTTTGACATTACCAATCTTCTTCACATTGTGCTTAGTATTATCCATTATTTGTACTTGACGTCTATGCTTTGGACTTTCCAAGTTAGATAGAAGAGTAATGTTGCCTGCAACATGGTTTGAACATCCTAAATTTATGTAGAATAAATGATCATCTTCTTTACCTACTTTGTGGCTTAGATTTATTAGAAGCAATGAGTCTTCATGTGGTTGATCTTCTGAATAATTCTTAAAGTCCGTTCTATTATGGCTTCTATTGTTAATGTTGAAGTTATGTCCACCTCTGCCTCTAGTGTTTCCATATCTACCTCTTCCACTTCCTTTCTAGGTCTTTTCATTGAAACAACAATTTTCAGTATGTGGTTGGTCTTATCACATATGACATAAGGTTGAACATTCTGGCCTTTGGTTTTATAATGCTTTGGTCCTTCCTTCTTTCCTTTCCACTTACTTTTGCTTGCAAAGTTGGCTTGGGAAGTCTCCTCTTTGAATTCAAATGAAGGAGGGATAGGTTGTTGAAGAGAATGAATTCGTTTTCCTACAATTTCATGAAAGTGAAGATCTAACTTGATCTACTTTTAGGTGATTGATTGATTGTCAAGCTCAACCACATCAAATTCATGGAATTTGAACTCTCCTTTCCTCCTTTTACATATGTAAAGCTCTAGCCTTTTACATTGGTAAATGATCAATGAAAAATCTTTAGAAAAAATACAATGAATAAGCATAAATAAAAGAACTCTTCAATGGATATTTTAACATAATCCAAATGGTAGCTTTCTGGTGTAGACCAAATCCACCTCAAACATAGTGTAAGCTTGATGTTCCAATAGCTCCCCTCAAGCTAAAGGAAATGTCAATCTTCTTTACCATGACCTTCTCCCTAATAAAGTTTTAATGAACCTCTGTGTTTGGTTCTTGCATGGGAAATAGGGTTTGCTGGTTGATGCTTGGAACTTACATTATCTTCAAATATGTGAAGTTTTGAGAAGTCCCAAATCTATGTACAATGTTCTTAACCATATTGCATCTTGAGTTGCTATGGTCAAACCTCTATATTCTTCTTCAATTGAGGATAAAGCAACTATTGGTTGGTTCTTGGAACTCCATGACACTGTTGTGTTAACAAACTTGTAAACATCAAAGTACACAATGAAACATGATGAGACCTCCCGAGATCTTCAAAAGATCAAACAAATATTTCCAAACTTCAAAAACAAACTTTCCTCCAACCTTTCAAGAAAACAGAAATAGGTCACTGTAGCGAAATAACCACCAGAAACTCTTTGAGAATAATTGGTAAAAAGTAATCATATATCCTGAAAATAGACTCTAAATATCATGCTTTACAAACAAAAAACGTCAAAAAAGGTGGAGTATAGCTCCCGAACCAACAGCTTGAAGTCAAGGTATGAAGAAGCCTGCAACAGCAAGGTATGACTAACTATCTGAATTGAAAACTGATGTACAGAAGAAAGAAAACTTCAAGATGTATGAGAAATTTTGATATGCATAGAAAGCATGAGAGCTAATAAAACTCCTCCAAGTGAAATCACTCAAAAAGACCTCATAACGACTGAGATATGAAAGTTTGAAGAGAGGTATGTCTCTGATGAGGCACCGTATAGACACAAGAAAGAAGATCTGCAAAAACGCCTACTTGCGCAGAGTTTTCTCATTGAAATTTGTACAAAACTGATCTATTTATATAGCGTACAAGTTGTAAGCTTTGCAACGCAATAAGAACCACTCAATTTGGACACCTACACTAAGAGAACCACTCTTTTTATTGAGAGGTTGTCAACAGAAGCGCCTTCCTTGTCTAAAAATAGACACTTCTCCTTTCCTTCTTACTTTTATCTACTTTTATCTACTTTTGCTCTAAATTTGCAGATGTGAATGCCTCCACATGTTATTTTTCATAACTAATAATATCCACAAGCTTCCATATACCATTTTTAATAATTAATAAAATCCACAAGACTACTTTAGAGCTTGTTTTTATGTAACATTGCCCCCCTTAAGCTCTAAATCCAAAGCTTTGACTCCAAGTAGTACTTTGATTTGCTTAAGCTTCTGAGCATCCACTGCTTTTGTGAGTATGTCTACTAATTGATCTTTAGTTCCAACATGTTGAATATCAATCGGATATAGTGATAGTGTACTTCAATGTGTTTGGTTCTTGCATGGTACACTGGATTAGACGCGAGTTGTAATGAACTTACATTATCTCCAAAGAGTAATGGATGTGTTGTAGATAGATTCATATCTTCATAAAGCTTCAAATACCACATAATCTCACATGTTGCATTTGTAAGGCTTCTATATTCAGCTTTTGTGCTTGAAAGTGCTACTATAGGCTATTTTTTAGAACTCCATGAAACCAAATTATTACCTGCAAATATCAAATATCCACCTGTACTCCTTATGTCATCCTTATTTCCAGCCCAATCTGCATCACTATATGCTTTCAAATCCAAACCTTCATGATATTTATAGCACAGACCTTCACTTAATGTACCCTTCAAATATCGCAAGACCCTTTTAGCTGCTTGCATATGAACATTTGAGGTTTGTTCATGAATTGAGACAATGTACTTACACTAAATGTAATATCCGTCCTTGTTAAAGTTGCATATATAAGAGAACCAATCAAAGACCTGTAGATAAGTGGATCTCCTAAAGGTTCACCATCTTCAACACTGTACTTCACATTGGGTTCCATCGGATTACTGATACTCTTGCAATGTTCCATGCCATATTTCTTTAACAAATCTAAAATATACTTCCTTTGTAGAAGATATATGCCATCTTCCTTCTTCATAACTTTGATTCCAAGAATGTATGTCAGTTCTCCTAAATCTGAAATTTTAAATTCAGATCCAAGCTCTGCTTTGATTCTGGCTATCTCACCATCATTGTTTCCTGTTATTATCAAGTCATCCACATAAATTGAGATATAAACAATCAATGATCCTTCAACCTTAACATACAAAGAAGTATCTGCATTTGAACAGCTGTATCCTTGCTTTTCAAGAAACTTTACCAATCTAAAAGTACAAGCCCTTGGAGCTTGCTTAAGACCATACAATGCTTTCAAGAGTTTACATACATGCATAGGCTTCTTGGGATCTTCATAACCTACTGGTTGCTCCATGTACACATCTTCTTTTAAATCACCATTGAGAAATGCATTTTTTATATCTAATTGATAAAGATTCCATACCTTGCTTGCAGCAACACTTATTAATGTCCTTATTGTTGATATCTTGGCAACAGGAGAAAATGTCTCCTCATAATCGATGCCATAACTCTGTGCATAACCTTTACAAACAAGCCTTGCTTTATATCTACTTACTGAACCATCACTGTTTCTCTTTATCCTATACACCCATTTGTTACCAATTACCTTCATGTTAGGTTGCCTTGGAACTAAACTCCATGTATTGTTCTCATACAAAGCTGTCATTTCTTCATCCATTGCTTTAACCCATTTCTTTACCTTTGACCCTTCTTTAAAAGTTGTTGGTTCTTGCTCCTCAAGAAGTTTTGCAATATAAGCTTCATGAGAAAAACTTTGTGGTTGCCTTCTTTCTCTTACTGGATACCTTGATTGGCTTCTTGTCCTACTATGATTTTCTTGCCTTCGAGTTTGAGTTCCTCTTGATGTAGAACCTTCACTTTTTTCTTCCAGTGACTCAATTTCCTTTGAAATTAAATCGAGAATTTTCTTCAACTTCTGATTGGGGGGAGTTACCTCTTCATGTGTAATTTGACTCTCTGGTGAACTTGGAGAACTTGGCTCTTCTTCATGACTTCTTGTAGTTTCTTCTTCATCTACCTGCACTTCATGTTTATACCAAGATTTATCTTTATGAAAAATAACATCTCTTGAAACAATTACCTCTCCTGTATCTGGGTTCACACATCTATATCTTGGTTGCCCTTCTGCCATACCAATGAAAACCATTTTTTGTGACCTTGGATCCAACTTTGACCTTAACTGTTGTGGAACATGAACAAAACATATGCTTCCAAAAATTCTACAATTAGCAATATTTGGTTTTGATCCATAAAACAATTCATAAGGTGCTTTCTTTACATGACTTTGAGTAGGTGGTAACCTATTCATCACATAAACTACCATATTGCATGCTTCAACCTAAAAAGTAAGTGGTAAGTCCTTTTCATTTAACATGCACCTACCCATCTCCAAGATAGACCTGTTTCTTCTTTCAGCCACACCATTTTGTTGAGGTGTGTATCTGTTTGTAGTCTCCTTTTTAATTAGAAAAATATTCACCTCCTCCATCTGATCTCAACCTTGTTATGCTTCGACCTGTTTGCTTTTCAACCAATAATTTAAACTTCTTGAACATGTCAAACACTTCGGATTTGTATTTCATAAAATAAATGAATGTAAACTTTGAGAAGTCATCAATAAATGTTACAAAGAACTTGCTACCTACCATGGACTCTTCTTGAGATGGACCCCATACATTAGTATGAATCAAGTCCAAAATACCTCTGCTTTGCGATCCTGCTTTTGAAAAAGGACTTCGTACCTGTTTTCCAAACTGACATGCCTTACAAACAAAATCCAAATCTTGCTTAGGTAGATGTGGTAAACCTTCAATCAATGATTTCTTTGCAATATCTTTTAACTTGCCAACACTGATGTGTCCTAATCTTTTATGCCATAAATCCAATTGACTTACTTGAGTCCCATTAACCATTGTATAACCTGCATAATCTGGAACTTCAACTTCATAAGTATATAATCTGTTTATCTTTTGTCCTTTTATAACAAAATTCCCATCCTTCTTCTGATAAGCTTACCACTAATTATTGTCAAAATCGACCTTTACTCCATTGTCCTCCATCTGTCCAACTAAAATCAAATTTCTTGTAATAGTAGGAACAAAAAAAACATCTCTAAGATTTACATGTTCATTAAGTGGACAATCACCAATGTAAACTACTTCATGCTCAGTATTATCTCCTGTAGCAACTGTGACTCTTGAATCTGGTTTGTGTAAGTTCACAAACATATTCATGTTGTGACTGATGTGGTTTGAGCAACCACTATCTACATACCAAGTTTTGTTGTTTACCTTCCTCTTATGTGTCTCTGTATGCATAGCCATAAGAACGTTTTCCTTCTGTGTTTGAGCCTCCTCTTGTACTATGTTGTTGTTGTGATGCATGTGATCTTGGCCTCTTCCTCTTTGTCGTCCTCTAAAACCACCTCTTCTATTCGGATTGGAGAAGCAATCCCTAGCATAATGACCAACTTTACCACAATAATGGCAAGTAAAGTTACCTTTCTGGTTTGGTCGAGTCTGTTGACTTTGTTGTGTTGTTCTTCCTCCTCTAGTAGCATTGAAGCTTCCTCTTCCTCTTGCATTGTTGTTGAATCTTCCTTCTCCTCCTCTCCAATTTCTTCTACCTCTTGATCTATTTGATGAAGTATAAAGAGCTTGTCCTTGACTACCTCTTTGTGAATGATAAGAGTTGCCACCTTCTATGTTGATTTCTTCAGTCATCATGAGTGTTTGTAAATCTTCAAAGGATGGTAGATTCTCTCGAGTCATGATAGACGTAATGAAAGACTTCCATCTTTCGTCTTCTCTCAAGCCATTTAACATGCTATTAAGCTTTATATCCTCACTAGGAGATGCATCAATAGAGGCTAATGCTTCAATAAGAGATTTTACCTCAAGAACATAATCATTAACTGATTGTCGTGGCTTCTTTTTTACTCTTGTCAACTCACCAATAAGTTGTGTTTGCCTTGCTCTGTTGGTAGTTGCAAATATCCTTTCTAGAGACTCCCAAGCCTCTCTACTAGTATTCAAACCTCTTATATGTCCAAGCATAGTATTGGAAATTGTTTGTGATATAATAAACAGAACTCTTCTGTCTCTTTCGATCCATTCTTGCTCTCTTGCTCGATCCGCTTGTGTAGGAGCTTCTGGTAATATCGGCTTCACTTCTGTACCTGTTATCAATCCCCAAAGACCTTTAGACATGAGATAAGATTCCATTCTAAATTGCCACATAGGATAATTTTGCCCATCTGATAACTTCTCAATCGATGCACTCAAATCTGCCATGTTGAATTGTTGTAAACAAAGAAGATAATTCAATAAGTTGTATGAAAGATTTGATAAAAAAACAAAATCTCTGATACAACAATGTTGTGTTTACAAACTTGTAAACATCAAAGTACACAACAAAACATGATGAGACCTCCCGAGATCTTCAAAAGATCAAATAAATATTTCCAAACTTCAAAAACAAACTTTCCTCCAAACTTTCAAGAAAACAGAAATAGGTCACTGTAGCAAAATACCCACCAGAAAATTTATGAGAATAGTTTGTGAAAACTAATCATATATCCTAAAATTAAGCTCTAAATATCATGCTTTAGAAACAAAAAACATCAAAAAAGGTGGAGTATAGCTCCCGAACCAACAGCTTGAAGTCAAGGTATGAAGAAGCCTGCAACAGCAAGGTATGACTAACTATCTGAATTGAAAACTGATGTAGAGAAGCAAGAAAACTTCAAGATCTATGAGAAATTTTGATATGCATAGAAATTATGAGAGCTAACGAAACTCTTCCAAGTGAAATCACTCAAAAAGACCTCATAACGACTGAGATATGAAAGTTTGAAGAGAGGTATGTCTCTGATGAGGCACCGTATAGACACAAGAAAGAAGATCTGCAAAAACTCCTACCATCGCAGAGTTTTCTCATTGAAATTTCTAAAAAAACGGATTTATTTATATAGTACAAGTTGTAAGCTTTGCAACGCAACAAGAATCACTGAATTTGGACACCTACACTAAGAGAACCACTCTTTTTATTGAGAGGCTATCAACAGAAGCGCCTTCCTTGTCTAAAAATAGACATCTCTTCTTTCATTCTTACTTTTATCTACTTTTGCTCTAAAATTGCAAATGTGAACGCCTCCACGTGTTATTTTTTATAACTAATAAGATCCACAAGCTTCCATATACCATTTTTCATAATTAATAAAATCCACAAGACTACTTCAGAGCTTGTTTTTATGTAACAGACACTAGCTTTGAATCTGCAAATGCTAAGTAACCAGACGTACTTCTATCATCCTTAGCTCTTCCCCAATCTCCATCTAAATAGACTTTGATATCCTATGCATATATACATACACACATATACATACACACACATACACACACATACATGTGTGTGTATGTGTGTGTATGTATATGTATATTAATACAAGGCACCACCTATGGAACAAAATTGGGAGCCAGAATACTTCAATGTCATGTATACGAATCCAAACCCTAGACCCCTATTGAGACAAGTGAGACAACAAGCCCCTAGAGGACCATGCTTTAGATGTTAGGGCGACCATTTCATTCGTGAATGTTCCCACTCACTGACTCTAGGACAAGGACAAAACATCACAATACAAGGCTTTTGTCCTGAGTGTGGCAAAGAACATCTTCCGAGAGAGTGTCCTAGGAATCCCTCTAGTGTGCCCCAGGTTACACCAATTAATGTGGTAGGCTTAATGGAGGATTCAAGTGCAAGTAGTAGTAATGTGGCTCTAGTACAGGTAGTTACTAGGGCACAAGCATTAAAACAGGATAAACCAGCTGAGCAATCAGAGCCAAGTGAATTAGGAGAGCCGAGTAAGAGGAAAACAAGAACATGAAGGACACTACGAAGAGAACCAATCACAAGTGGAATAAAAACTTATCAAAACTGGAAGAAAGCCTCAAAGATGCAAAAAGAAAAATAGAAGATATCGCCTCTCAAAATCCCTCACATGTCAAAACTCCATCCACTCCACCTCATCCTACCCCACCACTCATTGTAAATAAACCACAGGATCGATTCTCGTAGAGCCAACCCCAAAAGACTTGGACATGATGTTCAAGGCCTACTAGGCTCGACTTCATGAAGGGCCAACAGTTGCAAACCTAGAAAAGAGTTACCCTAGAGTAGATTTAGAGATTGAATGGACAAAAATGTGCATGAAAATGGTAGAGTTAGCTCAGGCTATTCTCGAGACCAGTTAATCGTTCAATTAGACAAACTCTGTCAAATCGGATTTGCATTTCTAGGGCTTACTAGAAAGATTAGAGCAGTTGGTAAACAAGCCCCAAGTTTCTTTACCTCCACACTCTCAACCAATTCTTGAAAGAGAAATCTCACCACCAACAAAAGCTTATGTTCCTTATTCCACAGATGATGGAACACCTCGTTCAATTCAAGAGTACTCTCAAGAGTTCTTGCAGGAAATACAAGAAGAGAAATGGGCCAAGGAAAAGGATAATCCCCCTCCTATTCCTAAAATTGATGACCTTCATGATCAATTTCCCCAAGACATTCCATCTATTTACAAAGACCAAGCACAGCAACAAGAAGATGAAAGATTTGATTTTGAATCTAATTCTTTACAAGAGTTGCCACAATTCATAGACCCATGGGAATTTGAATCTCTTCAAATCAGAGTTCCCATAATATTGATAAGAAATGAAGACTCAGTGGTTCCAAGGAACACTGATGTCATGAAGAACTCTAAGGTTCAGTGTCATCTCACCGTAGAAGAGAGTTATGGAAGCATGTGGCGAATCAGGTTCTTGAACTCGATTCCAACGTGTTGAAAGCAAGCTCTAAACAAAAAGTACCAAAGATACCTCTAGACAAAATAGGAAACAGACATGAGTGAAGGTGAAGAAGGTAATACTTATCTTGCAATCATCTACCAAGGTTACACAACCAAAGCTATCCTAGATTCAGCTGCTGGTGTTGTTATTGCGACCACCTCCTTGTGGAAGCAATGGGGTAAACCCGCACTAAGACCAACTAGAATGAAGCTTCAGATGGCTGACGGCCATGTTGAAAGACCTCTAGGATTGCTAGAGGGGATAACGCTAACCACTTATGGGGTAGAATTCGAGCACACCTTTGCTATATGTGACTTCAAGAAAAATAATATCTATGAGATGATCCTAGGAAGGCCCTTCCTACGAAAACTGCAGATAGTGCAAGATTGGGGAACCAACTCTTTGTACTTGCACACACTTAGGGGTCACAACCAAGGTCAATCTAGAAGATTATACCTTCATAGATGTACCATCCGTATAGTGGAATCCTATCCACAAAGCAAAAGAAGATTCTATCTCTGTGCATTCTAAAAGTTCACTTGATCCATCTTGGATGCATGAAGATACTCATTTGTGGATGTGCAAGCTCGCAGAAGAAGAGGAAAGACGTCTGAAAGCAAGAGAAGAAGGTACTCATGCAAGAGACAAACGAGTTAGAGACCCTGCCTACACACCGATGATATTTCCAGATGAGGAATTTGAGCTTCATGATTGGGCAGAAATCTTGGCCACCATTGAACATGGCTATCAATGAACAACAGTGGACACCTCATTGTGATGAGAAGGGTTATGATATTTCAATGTTCATGTGTCAGCCCGTGCTAGAAGAATGTGACCCTAGTGACTTTGTAGAAGAAGAAGAGAACGCTAATTATCTAGAGTCCATTATGATGGATAGTTGCTTTAACTTGGAAAAGCACTATCTAGAAGATGTAGGAGTGTTTACCCAAAAAGAAGAAGAACCTCTCGCAAGTATCAAAGTGGTAAATTCAAAGGATGGAAGTGAAGGAGGTCAAAAGCAAAAGAAAAGAAGAGTAGTGAAACAAGAAGAGGAGGATTCATTTTTTAAGTACCAGAAAACTTCAAGAAATATGAAGTTGAAGACCGAAAAATTTTGGTACGAATGCCTAAGAGAGAGGCAACCACAAGAGAAGCATATGAAACTAAAGAAAAAAAAAATGTAGTAACCATTGAAGAGAATGAAGAATGTTATATGTACATACGAGACGACCTAAGTGCAGAAGAAGAAGCGGAGCTTGTAGCTTTGTCAAGGGAATATAGGGACGTGTTTGCATGGCACTATAGAGACTTGAAGGGAATAGATCCAAAAATATGCTCTCATACGATCCCCATGATAGTAGATGCCAAGCCCACCAAACAAAAGCCCTACACATATAATGACACTTATGCTGCTAAAATAAAAGAAGAAATTGATAGACTGATTGAAGCTGGATTTATCTATGAGATTGAGCATACTGAATGGGTGTCCCCCGTTGTAGTGGTGCTCAAGAAGAATGGAAAGTTGCAAGTGTGTATTAACCTTAAAAAAGTTAATGCTACTACAATCAGAGATAGCTATCCACTTCCAATCACTGAACATTTATTGGAGCATGTTGGAGGCAAAGAGGTTTATAGCTTCCTTGATGGATTTTCAAGTTACAACCAAGTAGCCATTACCCCAGAAGATCAACACAAAATAGCTTTCGCGACGGAGTGGGGAATCTTTACATTTCGTGTGATGCCATTTGGACTCACCAAACCTGCAACATTCCAAAGGCTTATGTGTCATGTCTTTAAAGAGTTCTTGCGAAAGCGCTTAGAAGTGTATGTGGCTGATTTATGTGCTCATTCCCAAGAAAGAAGATACCACATCCCTAAGCTCAGACAGATCTTCAACAAGTGTAGAGAATATCGAGTTTGTCTGAACCTAGAAAAGTGTGCATTTATGGTACGTCAAGGTAAAATCTTAGATCACATTGTTTCTAAGAATGGAATATCAACAGATGAAGACAAAGTAAGAGCCATAGCAGAGTTGCCAAGGCCAAGGAATGTTAAAGAGGTACAAGCCTTTATGGGTCATTGTGGATATTACCGTAGGTTTATCCACATGTATGCAATCATAGCTAAACCTCTTTATGCCTTGCTGATAAATTTTGAGTGGAATGATGAATGTGAAGATTCCTTCAATGAGCTAAAGAGACGTTTGTGCACAGCACCAATATTGACCACTCCTGATTGGAATAAACCATTCCATGTCCATGTAGATGCCTCCAATCATGCAATAGGATGTGTGGTAGCACAACCAAAAGGTGAAGGAAATCTAGATTTGCCTATAGCATATGCTAGTAGACAACTAAACGCGACTAAGCAAGACTATACAACCACGGCAAGAGAAGGCTTAGGCATGGTGTATGTTGTGAAAAAGTTTAGACACTATCTATTGGCCAATAAGTTCAAGTTTTTCACTGATCATCAAGCTTTATTATATTTGGTCAATAAACCTTGCAATACTGGATGCTTAATAAGATGGTCCCTCTTACTAATGGAATATGACTTTGAAGTTGTTGTCAAAAAAGGTAGGACCCACCTCAGGGCAGATCACCTTTCTCGGATAACTTCAGGAGAGTCACCGCAAGAAGTGTCTGATGAACTACGTGATGCTTATCTGTTCAATCTAGAAGTAGCTCCTAAATGGGCAAATAAGTTGGTACCTGTCCTAACCTTCGGACCAGCAAACAAGAATGTGAAAACAAACAAAGCATAAATTGTAAGATCACAAAAATATCAAATATTGGCAGGAAAGCATGTACAAACAAGATACAGAGGGTGTATTAGCTTGTTGTGTCAGAGACGATGAACATAGTAGTTGGTTGCAACAAGCCCATGAAGGATTGCTAGGAAATCACTATTCTAAACAACGGACATTGCAAAATCTAAAATGCTTAGGAGTATACTAGCCTAGTATGGACAAAGAAATACATGAGTGGATTAAGAATTGTCCAAGGTGCCAGAAGAGACCCCCAGTGGAGCATGCTACCCTTTATCATGTATCCTTAATTCTAGATTGGAGTGCTCCATTGGTAGAATTTATGAGATCAAGAACACTACCCAACGAGGTGAGTCTAGCAAGAAAACAAAGCATGGAGCAAGAGGCTCAAGACTATACCTTAATTGGAGACAACCTATATCGAATAGGCAAACATGGTTACCTAAGATTGTGCGTTCATGAATCAAACTATTTGTAAGTCTTAGAAACTGCATACAGTGGTGTTGTAGGTGGACACTTTGGGCCTGATCAAGTAATTAAGAACATTCTATACTTAGGACTTTGGCAGCCCACTCTTCACATGGATGCACATACGTATGTGAAGAAATGTGACACATGCTAACGTGCCCAATATCCAATCAAGAAAGATGAGATGCCTTTGCAGCCAATGATGGGAGGACGTGCATTTTCGAAGTGGGCCATAGACTTTGTAGGTCCTATTAACCCCCCAACTAGAAACTCCCATGCAGAGTACATTATTGTAGCCACATATTATCTTACAAAGTGGGTAGAAGTCAAAGCCACAACAAAGAATGATGCTCAAACAATAGCTAAGTTCTTATTCGAGAACATGTTCACCAGATATGGGTTACCAATAGAGTTAGTAAGTGATAGAGGTACACACTTCTTGAACGAAGTTATTGAACAGCTTCTCCAAGAATTCATGGTGATACATAAGAAGTGTGCCCCCTATCATCCACAAGCTAACAGACAAGCCGAGCGCACAAATAAGATCCTATGTAATGTATTGACAAAATTGGTAAATAATAAACGCTCTGATTGGGACAAACAACTTCATCATGTTGTTTGGGCTTATCGAGTTGCCTACAAAATGGTACTCAATGCCACCCCATTTTAGATGGTCTTCGGAAGAATGTTGTGCTACCGTTGGACTTCCTAATCCCAGCTTTTAAAGTAGCACAAGAGCACAAGTGGAATGGACATGAGTTGTCCTCTAGGATCTTTGATCTAGAACGCTTAGGTGAGACGAGGCTATGAGCAGCAGCAGGCATCTACCTTGCAAAGAAAAGACAAAAGGCATACTTTGATGCACACATAAAGGATAAAGGTCTGAAAGAGGGAGACCTAGTGTTGGTGTATACACTAAAGCAACATGCCCGTAAACTAGAAAAACGAAGTTATGGACCCATGATCATTAATAGAATTTCAACTAGTGGTGCAATTCAATTGGCCACCCTAGAAAGAGACATATTTCCAAGCTATATTAGTGGATGTCGAGTCAAGCTACATCAAGAGCCTCTTACAGAGGATATGCTCAGGAGACTCAACACTGCTAAGAAGAGACAAAAATAAGAGTTGAGGGTTAGAGAAGAAGCACAAGCAGAGGCTAGAGAGTGCATTAGACGAAATAAGTTAAGGCAATTAGGCCTAGATGTTACTCCTGAAGATCGACGATGTCACATGGCCATGTGCCAAACATCTGGTGCAATTGCTTCTCGAATAATCGATCGACATCCCTTTGTAACCATAGAGGTAGGACAAGGAAAGAATGTAAGGTCTATGAGAGCATTGATTGACTCAAGTGTAGCAACTAGTGCAGTTAGACTTTCATACTGCCAAGACTTGCAATTGAACATCAATCCCATAGAAGCTTATCTCATTGGTTTGGGAGGTGTGGAAACCCCTTGTTTGGGCGAGGTGGAGCTTGTCCCAATGATGATCAAAATGCTAGTGTGTCAAGATGAGGACCTTATCGAACCACGTCTTGGGACAAGATTGGATCTATGACCATGAAGTCAACTTAAACCTAAGAAGTCAACTTCTTCAAGTTTGGGTACATGAACAATGCATTACATTAGAATTAGAGAATTGCATGCTCACAAATCCAACTGTCAAACATTCTCTTAGTTCTTCAAGGCCTAATCTTAGAAAAGAAGAGGTTTTATGTATCTCAACAAAGAAGGAATCAACCATGGAAGAAACAATATCAAAGGCACGTGGATCACTCTTCTCTTTCAAAGACTACTACAATCACAACAATTCAACCAAAGAGGCAAGTAAAACAGTACACGAGCACGGAAACATCAAATAGACAAACAAAGTTCAAGCATAAAGAAGCCCATGGATACCTCCAACAAAGGCTACATCAACGTCTGCAAGAAACATTGAAAGCCTCGATGTGCAACAACCATGTGTCTTTGGCATAACCTTGTCTTTTGCACCATTCAGGTCATGCATTTCCAAAGTAAGCATTATTATAGGACCAAATTACACGGTTGTGCATAGACAATTACGAAATCCCAAGCACATGCAAGACATTCGACATATGCAAAATATTGTATTGATACTAACATTGTTCTTCTTATTTGGTAACATTGTTCCGAAAAAAGAAGGGAGAAGAAATAAAGAAACAAAAAAAAAAAGAAAAAAACAAAGAAACAAAACAAAAAGAGAAAGAACAAGACTATACGCTTCACAAATCTCCAACACGAATCATCAACAAGGACATCCATCAACAACGGGAGACAAGCCGATGGTCAATCACCATGCTAGAGCACAACACAAAGAGATGAACACCTACCAACCTTTCACCATGGTAAGACCTGCCTACTTCGACAATGATATAGCCATGATAGCTTAGGAAACCTCTTCGTCAGTACCCTTCAGCACTTTGCTCAAGACCCAATTTCTTGCACCATACTTCTAATGCATTTCCAAAGTACGCATGCGTAGGGCCACATTCCAAGGTCGTGCACAAGGCACATATTGTCTTCAGTCCATGACACCAATGCACTTACCCATCATTCATTATGGATGACAAGTACTTGGCATGCAAAAATTGATAGCCATGTTCAAAAGATTCAAAGGGCATCGAGATTACAACATCACTTTCAATGAATCAATCCATGGACGATAGCTGCTCAAACTCAACATCGACAACCTCTTTTGAGCAACTCATAATTTTTGGAAGCTCACAAACAAACTATCATGCTAGATTCCAAGGCAGAAGTACATAAAAAGGGACCAAAACTTTAGAGGATAACCATGACAAACTAAAGAACCAGACAACCGACCACGCTACATTTGGAAGATGCACCGCTCTTGTTGATACATGAAGAACACTCCCTCTCAAAGTACATGGAATAACCACTCCAACAAGGGTCTGTCAGGGACGACAGACTCGAGAGAGGGGAGGGGAGTGTTGACACTCAAGGTCAAGCAAAAGGTGTGAGAACGCGTCAGAGAAGTAGACACACAAGGAGGATCAGCATGTAGGGAGCTCCAAGAAGCACATGTCAAATTTTCAAAAGAAATCCCTATAAAAATAGTGATTTATATCAACCATTGTAAATACCATTTTCCATTTTCGCAACCCTATTTTGTTCAAGCCGAGGAGTCCTCGATCTTGAAGAGTATTAGAAGTATCATCCTACCAATCATAATTTTTAGACTCCATTTGAGCCCTCAAATAAGCCCTAGAACCTAATTTTTAACTAGGTCAGACACTAAGTTTGAAAAGGACCAAAACTACTCAAAAAACTATGAAAAGACTAGAGAGCTCATTTTGGGGGTTAGAGCTTTGAGCTATTGTATGAGACTTTTTGAATAATACAAAGAACTCCAATGTTCCTCTCTTTGTTCTTGCCTTGTGTGCACGTGTGTATGTATGTGGATGCATGCTTGTGTGCTTCTCACTCATGCATTTGTGCCATCACTTGCTCATAGTCTTCATACTAATCCTCACGTCTCCACGGATGACAATTATGAGGTGGATCTCCTCACGTTGGT